>CM030870.1:10951289-10993789 GCA_018105865.1 Metaphire vulgaris | reverse complement strand
ATGTTGGGGCTTTAGGGGTGTCAAATATCCCTGGAGAAGAGTCACCATGCCCAGCCTGTGCCGCCTCCACCACCACCACCACCACCACCACCACCGGCACCACAGATCTGCTTGGAATTCCTCGTCTTGAGCGATTCGCCTGTTCGAAGCGTCCCTCTGCTCCGGGATCTGTTCCTCAGACGTTCACAGGAAGTGCAGGAAATCAAATTATTTCCTAAACTCCGGTGAATTCAAGAACTCAACCACTGCAGTCGTTTCATCCAAGGACAACTCCGTCCGGTGATAGGTGTGGGGGGAGGAGGGAGGGAGGGAGGGAGGGAGGGAGGGAGTAGGATAACGACATGCAGGTAACGGCCAAGGTATAATACTGCGTCACTCACCGTAAATCAAAGATCAAACGTTCAATCGACATGACGAATAATTGTCAACCCTCTCTGCCTCAAAGCAGAAACGATGCAATAAATTTCTGAATTTATTTCGCCAACGGTATTTGTATAATATCAGTATATATATATATATATATATATATATATATATATATATATATATATATATATATATATATATATCAGTAAGGTAAAATTTATGCTTCTAAAAGACTTAAAGATATCGCAGTTCATAAATAATTATTAATATTAGTCAATATAAAGTCTTCTTTCTCTGAACCGGTCGTATACAATAGGCCATAAATAAATCCGCAGCTGCGTGAAGTTGTCGTTGGCTTTCATTTAGCAGCGGAAGGTGTAAAGTCTTCTTCGGCCTCGAAGCAGAATTTGACGACTGGAAATCGAAAGACGCCACCACTCCCACCGGCGAATTTCGTACAATCGGCGTTTTAGGCAAAGGTCCGTCGGATGTTGGAATACCATCATAGGCCTCTGCCTATCGCCTGTTGGACGCCGATCACAAGCCTAAAGGGCAAGTACTAGGCCTATAGGCCTATGTGTCTACACATTGTATTAAGCGGCGCTGATTTTAAATACCGTTGCTTTAAGCCTAAAGGCTTAGGCTACTCTTCGACGAACACCTTACGGAGTAAATGAGTGTACGTTGCAGTTTTTGACTTCACATTTGCGATGGTTGTCACCCACTCGGTTTCCCCCCCCCAATTTCTCTTAGCCCTGATGAGTTATTTTCAAATGCTTTAAGGCAGCGGCGCGACCAGGGTTCCGGCACCCGAAAAAATTAGGGTAATGTTAGATTAAAATCAATTTCATATTTTTACAAATGATAAAAATAGGAAATTTCATGGAATACTATTTATTACAACGGAAAATGCCTGACAAGCAAAAACAAGGTCATCATCACCACATTATGACACTTGAACAAAAGAAAGGGAAAAATGGTCATCACCGCAAAAGTAATAACCTTCTAAATTTTTCAGGGAGACTCTTCACTGATCTTAGTTGACGGGGGGTCAAAAGTTTATGACATAATTATAGTTAGGGGTCACTGAAAGTTGACAGTTGTTGACAAGGGGAGGGGTAAAAAATTGCCCAAAAATTGTTGACATAATTAATGGACCCCCCCCCACACACACACACATATCCCATTTAGTCTGACTGATATCCAAATTTTAATTTCTTATCGTAACATCTTTGCTTTCTGCGGCGGCGGTTTCCGTTATCTGATAGAAAATGAGGTCTCTAGAGACCCTCTGTCAGCTGTCAACGTAATTTGTTCCGTCATTCAATGCGTTTCTCTGTCTCCGTCTCCGTCAGAAGACCCGTTATAACGAATTCATTTATTCCTACGTTCGCAGTTAGTTGCGCAACATTATATCCCGTATAATTAACCCATTTCACATGCGCAGTTCTCCCCAAACCGCACGGATTAGAGAACGAGATGACGGAAAGAGAGAAGGCGGAAGACTTCAGAATAGCATCGACTGAAGATCAGGTGATTTCGGCGACTGATCATTGCGTCAAATGCTCCCTCCTACTAACTGGGTCTTCTATACAAGAGAGACTGGAGATCGAGTGACTCTTCAAATTCTTTCCAAATCCATCTTGCGAAGAATCTGTAGAAATTCCACCCCTTCCATACGGTGTTTGGGATTTGCCGAAGATGGTAGATAGCACCACTTTCTTCCTCTTCCGTCTTTCAAGGAAGTTGGTGGCTTCCATTCGGGGTTATTTCTAGGATTATCCATTTGGGGGTGGGGGTGGTATTGGTATATTCTCGCGGTGCTCTGCCGGAAAACGTAGGTCATCCGGCTCTCAGATGGGGAAGGGGGTGTTGGGGTGGTGTCGGTCTCAGATTGGGGAGAGGTGTTGGGGGTTTTCGGGGATGTAAAATATTCATGAAAAGATATCTTAATACGCTGCACTTCCTCGATCGCCCTACTAGGCATTCCGTTAGATATTCGCCAGTTCTTTCAGTTAGTTGATGTCCCTCGTTCTCGTACAGTCATTGGCGTTAGTGTGTTGTATGAAATGGCTGGTAGTGCTCTATTTCGAACCCTGTAGATGGAAATTGATAATGATATTATTGATTATTCTTGCAAAGGTTAAAGCAATGAAGATGGAACAAGAGGAAAATGTGGATTTTGTCGGAGAATTCGGCTAGATTTTCACAGCAGATTTAACAATGCCCCACTGATTTTTAGGGAAAAATTTCTTTTTGGCAACACGTTTATGTTTTTTGAAAAGGTCAGCAGCCAGTGGCGGCTCCACCGGGGGGCCCGTGCCCCTATTGAGTGCCTGGCCCCCAGTGCCTCCCAGTTGGGACACTATACTTAATGCTACATACATTAAACAACAAATGGTTGGCCCCCCATGATTAGAAGTTGCCACCCCAACGGCCCCCCACTTGCCAAATCCTAGAGCCGCCACTGTCAGCAGCCCCTAAAATGAGTGGTGCTTGATATGTCGAGTAATTTGAAGTAACTAATCATAAAACAAATGACTGACAAGCAAAAAAAGGTCGTAAAGTTTTTTGCAAACTTGTCAGGTCGAAAGTGTTTTGCCACCCCTGAAAAACAGTGAAATGACGTCTCTGGTTTCTACTTTTGTTCTCAGGCGTTGTAAAGGGCTCTAAGACCCTCAACGAGAAGATAAATATGCTTAGAACCGTTTTAGGCACCATTTGCACAGGATTAATTTTATTTACTGTAATTAAATACAATACCAACTTCAACTGCTTCAGATCAGCAAAACTGAACACGACCAGAAATGAAACTGCTTCCCATCCGCAGATTTATTTCCTTCAAAACCAAAACAACACTAGTTCCATCAAATTACCAATAATGCTCGTAAGCAAGGCCACAATAATATTAAACGCAACTACACAGCAGGGCGGAATTTGGGAGTCCAGACCAGAGGGGTAGAAAGATGGCCAAGTCCCCATTTGCCCTTTCCATTTAAAGAGCGGACAAGTAAGTAGGCAGTGACCAAGAATTCCCCCTCCCCCCCAGATCCCCTATAAATAGCGCACTGCCAAGAAGCGTTGCAGACAAGCAGATCCGAATCCAAATTATCTTTTGTCCGAAAAGCACAAAATTTCAAAAACTCAAATTGAAAATACACTCCAAGAGAATACTGTGAGACGATTACTTACATCCACTGCGTAAATAGAATCTGTGAAAACCTCGGCTACATGACCTACACAACTGTCTTTACAAATGCAAACGCATCATTAGCACCTTGATAAATGAAGACAATAGAACTATGCAAGTTTAACAAATGCTTCGAGTACGTTACCTTTGGAACAAAGCCTATAGTCAATGTTCTTACCGAATGCACAAAACGTGACATGTCTCAGTTGTCATATAAATGTATAAATTTCCTGTAGAAAATTCTGCTAGATAAATAGAACATGCTGCAACCAACCAGTGGCGTAGCCAGGATTCTGGAATAGGGGGGGAACATCGACATTTTCAGGCTAAAATTTTTGAGGCAAAATTATGTTGTGTCAGTCTCCCATTCATTCTCATACTGCCTACCCTGCCCCCACACACAAACTACTTAATCGCCTTGCACGAATTCCACGACCGAATATGAGGGGAGGCAGTCGCCCCCCATGGCTACGCCAATGCAACCAATCATACTAACCCAGATAAACATGAACCCATGTTCAAAAATCATAAATGATAAAATGAGGTTCAAAAATTTTACATAAAATGCAACGATAATATATTTTTAAGATCATAGAAGCTTGTAGGCTACAGTCATTAAACAAAACAGCAGGTCAGAGAACAGTTTCGAGCATCAAATATAATAACGTTCAGTCAGGAATTAAAACTGTCACAAAAAATAAATGCTATTTTCTGACTTTTTCTACATACATCAGATAATGAAACAAACTACTAGCGACACGCATTAGTAAATGAAAATATGCATTTAACATACAACAAAACATAACAATTAACACGAGAAACTGCGTTCTGTTTCATCAAACCTTTCGCAAAAGTGAAACCAAAAAAGTTATCTGCGTACAACTTCAAATCAGACAGAATGGCAAAGAAAAACACGCTCAGAAACTCAAATTACAATTAATCATACAAAATTATACTCTTAATGTCACAAATTCATCATAAACAGTTGCAAACAGTAAAGAAGAAAAATATGCATGCAACTTTTTTGCTGCAACGTCATTCGTTTGCTTCGAATCATAGACCGTAAAAAAAACAGATGGAATGATAAACAAGCGTCGTCCAATGAATTTAAAATAGGATTATTGCTCTGCCCTTAAGTTACACACGTCCGAATGCTTAGCTAGCAGGTTCACGAGTCAAACCAGCGTAGAAGGACCGTCGGGGGACTGGGAGAGTTCGTCGTTTTTCTCAAACCAGGCCAACATCTCCTCTCCAAAGGCCTCGGCGACGCCTTCGCCCGCACGGAACGATCCGAAGCTCACTTCACCCGATTCAATATTTGATCTGAAAGTCAGACGACACTCTGTCACTTACAACAAAAGAAAACCAACATCAATAAGATCATAAAGATCATAATGATATAAACACACACACACAGACACACACACACACACACACACACACACAGAGACAGTTATATGTTGACATATTAATAGCTTATTTGCATATTCTTCAACTTATATATTTGTATTATTTGGTCACTAGGTGGCATTTATTGTGCACTTGTATTCTTCATTATTCGTTGTCTTTGCTTCTTTGCATATTCACGCACACGCACACATAAATGACCAATGAGTTTCCTAGTTCATATTTAGCAAATGACTTGAGCAAAAGTCATTGCAACTGCAACCCTGTTACAAAAGTCAAATAGGCAAAATACATTGTGTACAACTGTACACTAACGTTCTGCAATACAACGTCTGAACTGAAATAAAACACAAATGTCGAAACACACACGGAACGAACCATAAAATAGCAATTCTATGACCGCACATGTTCTGTCTCATACATCTACAATGTTGACATAGGTAAGCAGCTAACTATAGGTTCTTATCCTAAGAAGTAATTAAAGTATGGACATGCACACTTTCTGATATAGCATGCTTAACACAAGGTATTGCAATATGCCACAAACTGATACAAATACCTATCTGTAGAAATAATTAAGTAGCTATCAGCTTTCAAGGCACTGTACAACGTGGTGCAAAAAAACCGGACTAGCCACATTTAGGTTTGCATTTAATATAGTCCGTTTTTTTGCACCACCCTGTAATCTATTAGTAAAGCATCAAAAATTATCATAAAGCACTCAATCATGGGAATTGAATATTCATAAAAGCATTGTCTCATTTTCAGGTCACATAAAAAAGGACAAACTTCTTTTAATGGTGGACCTTATTTCCCAATTTTGATTCTACATAGCCAAATAAAATTCTGAACTAAAAGACTTTTAGCACACTTCAAGATCTGAAACCGTAAAACCAACAGTAACTTGTAGCTTGTACTTGTAACAGTAACTTCCAGATTGTAATTCAGTGACCAATTTTCTCAAAACAAAAAAGTAGTATTGGACAGAATAAGCAAATCCATGAGCAAAGCAAAACAGCAGAACTGATGAACTGACAGAAGCAGAAGAAGCACACAGCGTGGAAATGAACAGAAACCGATTTGATCCACAGTAGTCAACAAAATCGATCACCATAACGGGATACACCAATAACTGGTTACGCTCAACATAAAGAGAAATTAAATTATCTCAACATATACAAGCAATTTCTGATTTTAAAAATAATGTTATTTTAAAAAGTCCTCATCCAGAGCAAAAACCGCGAGAATCTTTCTTAAAAAAACACACCAAAATCAAAGCCACACGATTCTGTTGGCCACCATTCCTCTAAATTGCAGACCGTACCTGTGGGCGAAACTGCTTCGGATGAATCACGAATATCTGGCACAACTATTCACTATTTCTAATCATCTATAAAGACAAGTAGAATAATAATAGTAATCGCACTTATTCACTCTGAGATTATTCAAAATGCACATACAGTGTATTTACTGAGGTTATGGGATCATCAAACCGATCAACTCATCTCGATCTGCATCCAGGCCAGAAGGTCGTTTCCAGAATACAGTTCTCTACATTTTCCACTGCATAATGCCCTATTCGACCTCAAACCTACTTACCAGACAGTAATAATATTATTTAATAGGCGTAATGTAGAGCCATAGTGCAGAACAGGAATACTTGATCTACAAGTGACTTCAACCATACCACAAAGCTACAGTGCTGTGCCAAAAGCTAAGAAACAAACAAAATGGCAGAGGCACTTTGCAGCTGCACTGCTGACTTTTGGCACAACACTGTACTTTCATCTTCATTTTATAATATTAATTGATGATAAACTTAAAATAAAATACAAAAGGCATGTTCATAAATCTAATTAAGCATGAACTTGACAATCAAACATGCCTATGCTTATATCTAGTCATGCATCTAATGATATGATCTTCATGTCACAGCTCACAAATAGAAGGCCAGCATGCACCGAATGTATCAAGCTCCATTTAACTTACAAGTAGACAGCATAAAATAAAAGTAAAAATAGTGAACATGCAATCACTGCGAACGACAGCAGAACAACTAATAAAGCAAATGTTACTGCTGTAAAGCAAGAATGACATTTTATGAAAACACTTATTGTATTTCAAATCAATTTCGAAATTACACGTAAATCGTTAAATGCTATAACATAATTAGCAAACTGCCGACCATTTCGTGAGATTTCAGAAACAAGACCTCCATATTTAAAAAGGTCGCCGATAAAGCAATAAAGAATTTTCTTGACGAGATGAAGGTTTAAATGCAAACTAACACGGAATGATCAACAGACATTTTCTACTCGCAAAATTAACCCCCTCCCCACCCCGAGACGATCTAGCTGCCAGATGGGCTGCAGCATGCACTCACTGGAAGCCAAAGCAATTCATAACCGTGGCACCAACCTATTCCTGTTCGCCGGAAGGTACCCTTCCGAGTCCCTAACCACCTGTGTTCCACCGACGACGGCGTAAGGCGACGAGGAATGGAGCGGAAGAGGGTGGTCCACAGGACGCATCACCGTGTCGTCGCACGAAGGATAGACGATGCACGAGTCGCTTCCGACCGCGTGGATCGGCGACCGGAAAAGATCCCGGTGATGCAGAGGATACACGCAGCCGGGTTCCTTCGCCGCGCAGCCGTGAGCAATGCCGTCGACGGACGCCGCCTGGTCGGAAGCGCCGATCGAAGACGCGTAGCTCGAGGACACGTCTTGCGTCTGCATGGCACCCACCGAACGAGATATGCGAGGCAGCGAACCGGACGAACTGGAACACAGCGGAGAGCGCGACCCTTCGTCGTGGTGTCTCTGTCGACGCAGGCGCTCGCTGTACTTGTAAAAGTCGGACATCTCGAAGGGCTTCGACACCTCCCGAAAATTCGGGTAATTCGGCGACAGACTGCCGGCAAACTTCTCGGGCATCGGAGACGGTTCAGCGTGCGACAGGTTCGCGCCGTCGTACGGGAGCGGCGGTTCGCCGGACGGCTCGAAGAACGGAGGTGGCTGCGCGCGGGAATTCTGCTGCCGGGAAAAAGAGCGGTTCGCAACGGAACGGCGCGGCGGCGTGGCTGAGACTCGACAGCGAGGACGCCAGATGTATGGCGCTGTCTTTACTGGGACTCTTGTTCGGATAAGGGTGCGACAGCGCAGTCGTCGACTTGCAGCCCGCTTCGCATTCGAATCTGTCGGTCGGGACCCCGTAGATTCTGTTATCGTACGAAAGCAGCGGGTCGGCGCGCGTGTAGCCGCTGCGTTCTGGCGCTGGTCTCGCGCCGACCAGATCGGGGCACTCGTAGCTGCGATGGTGCGAGCAAGCAACCTGTTCACGGTACATTCTGTGAAGAGAGCAAAGATTGTCGTTTGCAAATGCATAGTGTTTCCCGTGGCTGCATTCGGCCGCGGCGTGCGCCAGATTCAGTTCGTCTCCGCTCTCGTAGCAGTCGCTCTGACGCGTTCTAATGTTGTACATGTTGTTGTCGTGCTCAGTGCACGATCTCACGCGAGCCGGGAGTCTGCTGCTCAGCTGGCGTTGTACGCGGTGCAGTGGTGCGTTGTTCTGATGACCGTGCGATGCACAAACAGAATCCGGTACGATGCCAGAGCTGGTCGCAGGCACAAATGTTTTTTGATGTCTGAAACAAATACATACAACAATTACATCACCAATGCCTACATCAGTCCTTATTCTATACAGCAAGTTTTTTCAAGACCTGATCTCGATACTCTCGACTGAAATAAACAATTAAGATTTTTGAACAGTTTTATACTTAAATATTTAAATAATGAATTAAAGAAGGAGAACTGGTTTTGCACAATGCCAAATAGGCCGATTAATATGCAATTGAACAGAAAATCTGCCTGTTAGGGAGAGGACTGGCCAGTCCGGCCAGTGGATGGTGGTGATGGCCAAAGAACTGCCTGACGGGACTAGATGGAGCCGACTTGGGCTGCAAAGTCTGCGCTTCAACACAAGCACTAGTCGCATTGATGATCATAAGTCGCGGCTTTCTCCCACTGTTTGTCAACTAAACAAAGAGAAAAAAAACATTTAGTATACGAAGGCGTCATAATATAATGCACTGTTATGATCATTCAGTGCTCCACTGTTAAATTAAAATGTGTCTAATATTGTTTAACTGTACAGGGTGGCACCAAAAAAAACTGACTATATTAAATGCAAACCTAAATGTGACTAGTCCGGTTTTTGAGCCACCCTGTAGTATTTAACATAACAAAATTTCAATCAACGACTTGAATGTGATCTGACTGCATTTTAATGAAACTCAGACACCAAATACAGTGGAACATCATTATAACGCACTCAGCGGTCAGTAAAATTGAGAACGGTATGTCTGAGGTATGGCATGTCCAATAAGATAGAAGATAGAAATATCGAGAAACTGCCGGCTTCACAGCAAAATACCTGAGCGCAATTAACATCGGAACCACACTGAGATCTTCTTGCTTCTATCGGAGCCGTTTTGTGTCTGTAGAGCTGCGGCATAGACGCGTCCGTGGAGTCGTAGAATTGATGGCGCGCCGGTCCCGGAGACGCAAGGGGCGAAAAGAATCTTTCATCTAAAAAGGAAACAATTATAAATCCCGTTAAAAAAAACAACAAATAGACTTTACACATTTGGTCTATAAGCAGGTGCTAAAGCTGGGGCTAGGAGGGGGGATATCTTTTCATAGAGAGGAAAACCTTTATTAAGCCCCTTGGACAGATTGCAATGACTTATTCAAATTCTCAAATGCCATATTCGATCCTTAGTTAGGTTTTACTTGACACAAGGCAAAAGCACCAATGCAGCACTTTTCACATATTCAAACTTTCATAAAATGCGGCTATAACTGAAGAAAGAATTGAAAAATGAATGAAATTATGCATGCTCTTCGGTGGGCTGTACAAAAGATCGCGATTGAAATTCATCAGCAAATGACTCGAGCAATAACGGAAAACACAAACTTTCAAGGTTTCTTCGATCAATTTCTTGCTGACAATTAACCAGTTTCTGACTCAGATTACTCAACTGGAAAACAAAAACACGTCAGATAAATAGCACTCAAACAGCACAATCTTCAAATGAAAACAAAACACGAACACAGCTAAACCGTTCACATTCCATCCACGACCATTCTTAACCCTTTGACAGCAGCAATCCGTATAACTAATAGGATGTGTGAAGTTGAAATATCGGCCTTACTGGGCTAAAGGGTTAACAGGATCTTACCGGCATGGGACAAAGATGCAACATGTACTGGAATATGAAAGAGCCATAATAAAAAAACAATTGCACAATAATTTTATCATGGAAAATGCTGCTAGTATGACCAGGCTGCGATTTGTAGAGGGAGAAGGGGGAATCTTACCTCCCCCCCACTGCCCAACTGCATCCCCCTCCTGCAACATCCCCACCCCACCCACTACATTTCCCAACAACTAAATCCCCCCAAGCTCGACATATTCCCCCCCCCCACTGCTCCAGGTCACAAATCACACCCTGGGTGTGACCACTTATAAAACCTTGAAAGTGAAATGGCAACATTGAAGAAAGAACACGAAGCTATGTTATAAAGTTTTAGAAATAAAAGCTGAATACACGTAGACAAGTCAAATTGAACGGATATATTGGAAACGACTGAAAAAGAAGTGCAATTATTGAAGACGATAAGACAACAGAGAATTTGACTACTTTTAGACACTTCAGCTGAAGACCGAAATGAAACAAAGGAGACAGCATTATGAAGAAGATTGGGGCAGCATAAGAGTTGGACTTAAAGCATCAAAACAATAGGATCATATTGGCAAATGATACAGACAGATGGAAAACAGTGGACTAAGATCTATGCCAGAATCAATTTACACTGGTTCTATGCTGCTGCTGTGGATATATGGATAAATTATACTGGATATCAGATACCATTCCAAAATGTATCCCACATCTGAATAAGGCCATGATTTCAACCTTCAGTAAATATAAAAGAGCGCATTACAGTCATCAAGTGTGGTTGGTCTCTCATGGTCTGACTAACTACCAAACATCACATATGAATATTTTAAATACCTTCTCTAGGTAAATAAAATAAAAAAAAAAAAAATAGTGATTTAAAAATGATGATAATAAATAAAACAAAAAATACGTAAACCGTCATTTCAGCCGTCAGTAAATACAGACGCAGGTATTTCTACATATCTTGGTCCGTATAATTACATATGAATATTTTAAATACCTTTTCTATCTCTTTCTGGTAAGCCTGTTGTCGTGTCTTGCGGATATTCTTGTCGCTGTTCTCCTGGATTAATCTGTGGGCAGCCTTGACAATCTTGCTCTGCAGCTCATACTCGAGTTCCAGCCGCGACATTTCGTCTTTGCACTGAAATTTAAAATGACACTCATATCTGGCAATCACATCACATTAAACAGACGACTCAGTCGTATCGTCTCGTGCATATCAGGAAGAAAATTTTGTTATGTTATGACAAGGAAAGCAGAAATCTTTCTATTAGCAACGAGAAAATGAAAAGTTGGGGTGGATTTTGCACATCAGATGTGCCTCCTTTAAAGCCTTGTTTGAGTATGAAGAAAACATAAGTAATGAAAACCGACAATATTAACAAGAGAACAAAAACCTTGTCACAGCACCAAACAACAAAATTTTGTAATATAAATATAGTATACAATACAGGGTGATACAAAAAAACCAGACCATATTAAACGAAAACCTAAATGTGACTAGTCCGGTTTTTGCACCACCCTATAAAATAAATAAAATAATAAAAAAATACAGTAAATACACGCTTACTTCAGAATCGCGATTCATGATCTTGGGCGACAGAGGGAAAGTGGTTCCGATTCTTTTCCGAATGGCAGGAGCAGATTCACCTGGTTCCAGAGGATACTCACCTGGCAGCTCACCTGTAAGCTCCTAAATAAAGAAACGCGAATGCAAAGAAACTGTACACACGGAATGAAGAAACCGTACGTGCAACGGACATAGAAATGTTCAGAGATATTTAACTACCATGGAATACTTTTAAAATGTTTTACACCACTATAGTGTGTATACAGTATGCAAACTGGTACAGTACAAGTCTGTAAAATTTAGTACGTAATATCCAAGGTATGTTATATCCAATACCGTCCAATACAGTAGCGCATCACACGGGACCGTACATTGCGGTATACTTTGTAGCTGAGTATACGCTATAACCCAGTCTGTTATATAACAAAGTTCTACTGTACTTGAACCTGAATCTCTTAATTTGTAACTGATGACCGTATTAGGCTAAGATAAACAGACACAAACGTAAAACTAGCAGCGTCTCTTTCACTGCTATAGCACTTACAGCCTCCTGCATGCAGATCTCCTTCAGTTTTTCCAGTCTACCACGCAGCTTGTCCTCTATGACCTCCTTCCGCACTTTCAACGACATGTACAGCTCGTGCTGGAGAGCCTTCTTCGCCTCAGAATCGAGTCCACCCGCTGCAAAGAAAACGCAGCAACAAACCTGGAGACAATTCGTCAAACATAGTCAGAATGCTAACACCTTGCAACACAGATGTAATCTAGTCTAACGGTAACCAGGTGGTGCCTACCTTATCCAGATGCCGAATCTAGGATGAGGCCCAGCACTAGTTAAGTCACGAGGTCCCAAAATTGGGGCCCGTAGCAGGTAGGCCTGGTCGGGCATACATATTCAGGAAATTTCGGATAGTTAGAATAGTACGTGTTACCTGATCAATCATTGTTTATCTTTTATTTGCCAATTTATACAGCACTGCAAGCACAGTATGTATGACTTTCAGAAAAGATGGCACCTCGTGAAAAGTGAAACTATGTTTTCTACTCAAAATAAATTATCTTAAAGCATTATATTGTCTTAAAGAAAACGGATACACCTGGAGTGAACTAGAACACCTGCCAGTAGATTGAATGAAATGGAAAGATCTTGTTCGTGGCCTATGTTCCACCTGGAGTGCAAATGGCTGAAGAAGAAGAAGAAGAAGAAGAAGAAGAAGAAGAAGAAGAAGAAGAAGAAGAAGAAGAAGAAGAAGGAAGCTTATTGTAAACGTACAGTCGACGCTAGCACTGCTAGTAGACAATGCAGTCGACGAGGACAAGCACTGCGAACTGGAAACACTCCGCAAACCATCCACAGCCGGAGTCGTCGACGAGGAAAATACCGGAGGCGTCTGACAGAGCTCCACCACAATGTCCGTCAGGCTTCTTCCGACGCGAGAAGACTGTGACTGGAAGTAAACAAATAACCAAACGATTTCGTTATTCTCCTCATAGCAACATGCAGTCAAGTACACACATGTCCATACTCATGTAGTACAGTACGCCAAATATTACACCAAAATATTCCTTGAGTTCAACCGAAGAGAACAATATACTGCATCACTGCCTTTAGATGTATTATAACAGTCGTATAGTTCAAAATAAAACTAACCCGTCGAATGAGGCTAAAACTAAACACCGAAAGAGATTGCAGAATTGCTTATAAATTATGGTTAAAACATGATAAAAGAAAAATATACCCGATTCTGTTTCCTGTCCAAGTAAAACTGATGCTGGCTGACGGCCATCGACCAGATGCTCTTTGTTAGCTGTGCAGTGGCCGCAAACCATGCGTGTACGTTGACGTTGCTTGGGCCAAACGTTCGTCTGCTAACAGAAACCCTGTAAAAAAATTCATAATGTCATGCAACACCAAACATGACACAATAAACAAATGAAACTACTTAATTGTAGATTACAAGTTTAAAGACTGAAATAAATAAAAAATTAATAATTATACAATAGAATAAGTATAGTATTATTATTATTATAATAGAATGATTAGTCATATGTATTAAAAACTACAAATGTTGAATAATAATTCTGATCACATAATTACTTTGTACCCAAGTGAAGACCCTAATGACAACTGATTGTCACAGAAACTTTGAAGACAAAATAAAGAAAATTATTAATGCAGTTAAGCGTCTCAAGCACTGAGTAATCCACCCTGGATTTGACCTGGTTTTGTGCGATTGTGGTTTGGTGTGCCATTGACTGATGCTTCTATGCATCATGAATTTCTACTATAGAATAGATGTTCAGGATTATATTAGATAGACTGGATTCTAAGCCTGCATGCAGCTACTACAGGGCGGCACAAAAAAACCGGACTATAAGTAAGGATTTATAAAATTTTCAACTTATTTTTTTCTACATGATCATTGTGCTTATGATTTATGTTCTATGATGTTTTAGTAGGAAATAAACAATAAACAGTAAAACAATATTAAATGCAAAACTAAATGTGACTAGTCCAGTTTTTTTGCACCACCCTGTAGATACAAATGAGAAATAATCAAGTGCTCACTGAGTCGTTGGGTCAGAAATTGCATCCGACAGCTCATCGAAGTCCTCAAGAGGTTCAAGAATGGCATCCTCATAAAGATTGAAACTGCTCAGCGTATGTACAACTCTGAATAAAGACAACGCGCACAAAACTGAACTCAATGGCTACATACGGAGTCGTTCAACTCAATACATCAATCTGTAATTCTTCACTTCACTACTTCGTATATTTTCTCATGAAAAGCAGTCAAACTTTCCAAAAAATAAGACGCTCCATCTACTCATCTCTCCTGTCTGCTACCACACTCTTTTGCAGGCAACAAACCCACTCCATCTCTTTGTATAACATGTATAATATATTATATTATACTATTTATACTATACTATTTGTATAATAGCATAATTATTATTATTATTAATCAGCTAATTTACCAACCAACCTCTTGTAGAAGGTCAATTAAATTTTGTTTACAATCAATCATTCAGTTATAATACCAATATACCCTATTTGACCTGGATCTTTAGTGATTTAGAATTGTGTGCCATCGGTTGATGCTCCTTTGTTTAAGAAAGTATCTAGAAGTTTAAGATTAGACCAATTGCTTCTGAGTCATTATAAGCAGAAGTACAATACAAACAACGGCATCATGTTAAACCATCATGCTTCAATGAAGCAATGCTAGAAATGGTACAAGATACGTTACAATTACTGTTCTTGCCACAAATACCTCTTTGGATCGTGAACCTCTATTGAAAATTTCTTCTCTCTATAGTACAGATTTTCCAACTGACCCCAGGCAAATACCTTTCAACAATAACACACAAATTCAACAGCTGATGTCATAAAGGTCAATACACCTCAAAACACACAATACTATTTTAAATTTATAATACTATAAGACAGCTAACCAAGAGAAGATACTCCAAAAGTGTTCACATCTACCAATCTAAGTCTGTTACATATGGTTGACACTAACAAGAGCAGGAGCTATGACAGTTACTACAACAGGGGATGAAAAATTAGATGGAACATCAAGAAGGGCAGGGTGCTAACATAGAGTGCCACAAAACAGGTTGGAATGTATCATGCATTAAGATGTGGTCTTCTAGTGCATATCAAAGATAATAAATCACACATATCACATAATTTACTAGTAGCCTGTAAACATATCTGTGAACTTTTATGAAACTTATGAATTTTATATATATACAAAATTAATTTTTATTAACAAAGATGTACAACATACAACCAATTTAAAAAGAGCCCTTTTAACTCATTTTTCTTCAGCATCACACACACACACACACCATACTGCTTCTAAACGCAGGCTACACTGTAACTCCCATTAACTAAATGTTCTCCTCTGCCTAAAGAAATCTGATAGGCCAGTTTTATCAAAGCAAAGATTGTGAATTTCACTAAATAAACCTAAAATGTTTGTGAGAGTGTCATTAAAATACTAACAAAGACTATCACTTGGAAAGTTTGCAGTCATATGTGGATATGCACTTCTATGAAAGTCAAAATTTGTAATCTCACAGCCTGTTCTAATCGAAAGAGAAATCGAATATAATTCAGATATCCCAGCTATCCAAAGCATATCACATATTATGTGCCATCATTACAGGTTCTAGATTTCAATGCTACTGAAACCAATGGAAATACGAAGTCATAGAGATAACATAGATTCCCATGGCTATACCGTTCAGCTACAGTAGGTTAACCTGTGGTAACCAAAGAGCAATCTAAATAAACTCCCAACAATCAATATGAGGCTAAGTCAACACTGTCCTCACATACAGCACCACAGACTGAATCATGACGATGAATTCACTGGAAGAGATAAACAAAATCTTATTGAAAACCAAAATATTTCTACAGTCCGTCCAAAGACAAACGCTGTCAGCGAGATTCGGCGTAATCTCCCGAACTAATCTGATCGGATTTCCCGTATTGGTTTCCTCACCCGTCGAGGCATCTTCTTGTCGTTGCTGTCGTACAGAGCTATGCCCTTGTAACTGATTCCAAGCCACCACGGAATACCACTCTTATCCTGAAAAAGAAGATATGCACTTTATAGCATATTCCATCTGATACAACATCTATCAAATGTGCAAGAAAAGTATAAATAAATAAATAAATATATATATATATACACACATACACAGGTTTAATATATATATATACACACACACAATAAGTATCTATCATTACAAGTATCTACCATAACTTCAAGAAAGAAACAATTATACTGATACTATACAACCAACTGCTAGTTGCAATCTACAATTCTACATGTACGTAAACTTGCATTTCATGAGTACAATTTTAAAAATAACTATATACATATACAGAGAGAGAGAGAGAGAGAGAGAGAGAGAGAGAGAGAGAGAGAGAGAGAGAGAGAGAGAGAGAGACGGAGAGAGAGAGACTTGCCTTGACTTCATAGTAATGTATCCCATATGTTGGTAAGCTCTCAATAATTCCCATGTATCTGTACAAGCAACAGAGCACTGAAAATGTTACAGATGTACAATAGTAAGCCAAGTTTCATGTTCTCATTAATTGGCCATGTTCTCATTAATTGGCAAGTTCCTGAATCAAAATTTTGGCGACGGTCTACTTTGAAAGCTTAGAAAAACTGCACAGAAATCTTTTCTCTTCAAAGCATCAATGAGCAAAGGTGTTTGGCTCACCTGGGCACCTGCCACCTTGCATCAATTCTCATAAAATACATAAAGTGACCTAACGAAATTTTCCAACCAAAAATCTTTTCCATACCAAAACATGGCTAAGGATCTTAACGCTCTAGGATGCAGTCTACCTAATCCCAAATACAAACACAGTGCTTAATTTTGATGTGCCAAGCACTGATATGGTTGTAAATCATACGTTAAGGCTCAGGGATATTACGCACAGAAATGATTGAATTTTAACACGTTGGGTGCCATGACATACACATATGCTCCGTTTTCTATACATTTGCATGGGTTCATCGGCAGTCAATGTGTTAAAGATTCAGTCTCAAACAAGAAAAGTAAATGCATCAAGCATGAACAAAATATCAATATCAATACATATATATAAATTCAGTCACTAAATATTGAAAGAGCTTCCATTTTCATAGCTTAAAGCTTTAAGCTTATAATCAGTTAATAATTGTACCCATCTTAAGAATGGTTCTTATGTCAGCCAGCCTGCATACTGACATAATATAACAAGAAATAAAACTATTCAACTCGTAACACAAAACTATTCATCTACTTACTGAACAATGACAGTTCCCCGTGATATGCCAACCAACTTTTTATAGTGCTCAATAACTTGCTCTTCACTGAAACCAAACAAAAATGTACGGCAACTGACCACAGCTCAAAACCAATGTTATGTATAGCAATAGTAACTGGAACATCTTTATAAAAAAATACAGAATTATCATAAACATGAAATGCAACATTTTACGTGTGCCAAGTGCTATAAATGTTCTGGTACAATCAGACTTTTCCTGCAAGACAACTGACTTCACTTAGTTACAAGAATGTAAGCTCACAAACATACCAGAATGCAATTGAAGGGTGTTCTTTCAACACTCCGGTTGGCAATACAGGCAACTTCAACAGATGCTTCCTTGCAGTTTCATTGCTATTAAAAGAATTATACAACGAAACATACAAATAAATAACTTAATGAATAAGCTCTTAATCAGACCAAAACAATAGTGGATACAATTGAAGAAATGAAAACTGCCACTTTCGGACACATTTGTAGGATGCAAGATGAGTGATTAACCCAATCCCGCCCAACCGGGTCACTAGCGACCCAATAGAAGGGTGGCGCTTAACCGTGCAGAATTGGGGAAATTACAGAAAAAACTTGACTGGGAAAGGTTAATAAAAACGGTCATGCTTGGAGGGAATGAAGGAACCTGAAAACAAGGAAGACCAAAGAGAAGATGGTTGGATGACATCAGGTAATGGATCTTCAATATGTTTTACATATTGCATAAGAAAGAGAAGGACCATAGGCCTACTATAATGACATACTCTGATCTCTGCTAGATGGGTTTGGCAATTTACTTGGCTAGTGGATACACTAATGACAACGATGACGAATGAATAATTAACAGAATTTATCTACATCCGTCAATGTATACCGTTAGTCTAATACACTAATATAACCTAAATTCTGTATACACTGGCTGTACAGAGCATAGCTTTGTCTTGCTATCCATGAGATAAAAATTTCAAAAATGTTTATTGCATTTCTACTTTGGAATCGACATCTTTCCTTGACTAGGCATCTCCAATCCAAAAATTCTAATGGCGATCCTACGCCAATTTTCAGTCAATACACCATTGTCATCACTATAAATACAGGATCATCGTGAGTCCAAAATACCAATTTTAGGACAACCAAAGAGCTTGTAAAAAGCAAACTCACTCCAAATAGTCTCCGTAAGTCTCGTGCAAGGCCAACGCAGCAAGTTCAAAGACAACTTCACTACTGCAACACTCAATCTGTTCCTGTTCAGATCAAAACATACAGTTACACTCTTTCTAAACCTTATCGAAGCAAACCAACAATTGCAAAAACTAGGAACTGAAATCAAAGGCCATAATTCTCTACAACTGACCCCCATTTCAGCAAAAACAAACAACAGCTAAAACTAAAGTCCACAAATGACACTGTTGACTGTGGGCAGAGTATAAACTTTCCCACTGCTTCTAAATGACCAAATGCTGCTTTAGGCATGTGTGGTCTCCTGATTTAGATTTTATTTCATCTTAAATCAGAAAGCAAAAGCATACAGTTTACAGCAGTACTGTACAAGCCCATAAATATTGAGTGCACAGTACATGTTCTGTACAATGCCATCAAAGCCATACTGCACAGTGTGCTACACAGTACCAGCTTTTGCCACGCCATGTACCGATTAAAATCCTTGAAGTTGCCAGCGTCAAAAATATACTTAGAAAGAATACTGAACTTTGTAGCAAAACATTGGTCTTAATAATGTCCTATAACAATAATATTGGAAACAATCTCAGGCAATCCACACACAACAAAACATTACAAATACTGAGAAATAATTATTAATCACCCATTATTTTTATTTCACTGTCAATTATTATTTCGCATAGGATGCAGGTTTCTGTTTAACCAGAAAATGAAAGCCCCGGCCGATTTGCAATGGCTGACAAACTACAGAGAAGTTAATATACAGACCCTGTATACAGCCTGCTTTGCCAAACAGTAGAAAAGCTCCACAGTTGCACCGTCCCTCAGATAAGTAATGCTCTCGATGAAAAACCTTCATTAAACAACACAACAATAACAATAACAACACAATCAGTCAGCATGAAGTCCCTGTACAACATCCGCACACTTTGCCACAAATACAATTGTCCGAAAAATACAAACATTTATCAATGCAAGCACATTGGGTTGGGGGATTAGTGCACAATTTTTGAAGCCATTTTCATCACAGTATAAGATAACGGTGATGAAATGCCTATGCTAAAATGCCCCAGGACTTAAAAGAGCCAGGACAATTAAGTCACACAAATCCCCTGTAATACAATACCAATATTTATAGTAAGCAGAGATTCTATGCCACCAGATGACGGCTCATCAAACAATGCAATTCCATTGTCTATAGCCACTTACACTATAATGGTTCCACATGGGAAGCTTTTATTAATTACTAACTGAAATCACCAGCTGCATTCAATTAAGTGCTACACTGAAAGAGGCAAAGGCAGCATTAGGTGGAATATTTTCATGGATACAAATACAATAATTGTTCTAAAAGTTAGCCAAATCATTATCTCAAATAAAATGAAATTACCAGAAACATATTAACCCCTTAACCGTGTATTTAACTGTAACTCAATGTAAAATGGACAGACATATCCGGGATCCCCAGTTAAGGGGTTGATACTACCTTATGCCAAAGTGTAGAACCAGAGATCCAGTCTTCTTAATAAACTCATGCTCCAGCACTTTGCGGTCTTGCTGAAGCCACTGGTAATGGTTGCTAAAGATATGAATTAATTATCTATTAACAGACATTAATTCACTTCTGGCCATGCACAGAAACAAAACAAAAAGGACAACTCATTGAGTCAATGACAGGACATCTTTCCAGAATTAAGGAAAAAACAACAAGCATTTTAAAATATTTAAAATACAACTTGAAACCTGCAAAGAGTTTGTCACACATTTAAATAGTACAGTAGTATCAACTGGCTGATTTTCAAGTAAAAAAGCACATAATATCTGGATTTCTGACAGTTTTCAACATAAACAGCTCTGTTGGTCTTGGTATGTATAAATATCAATACCAAGTACAATGATAAACCTTCACAAGGCCTGTCCAGGCCACCCTCAGGTGAAAATTGTCCACATGGAGTCAAAAACCTACAGTTTCTACACCACTGGGATAGCCCTCAGCCACTGGGGCTTAGACTGCCAGCCCCTGACAAATAGAAAACTGGGCATGACAGAGAGAAAGCAAGCAATGCCCTCACAGTCAATAATACAAGTTTCAGACACTTTAAAATACAACATCTGGCATTAAAAACACATTTTAAAACTCTTACAGGTTGCAACCAGTGTAAAAATAGAAATAACAGCCAGTCAGTGTGCTGACATAAGCCACAGGATGAAAAATAAGCAACTGTGCAGAAACTCCAGGGTAAGACGAATGCTGAGACACTGGCTGCCAACATCTCTACTTTAACTTCTTTAAAATAAGGTCAACACCACAGAGAGAAAATCAGGGCTCGGTCAGATCAGTATACCAGTATACATATACATACATACATACATACATACACACATACAATTCATGCATTCATGCATATATATATATATATATATATATATACATTGGAAAGATTAATATACTCACTATCACATCTACCATCAAGAACCAGGTGCCTCTATATAGATAAGAGAACCTAACTAACACACACACACACACACACACACACAATATGCACTCTTAGCACTTTAAAGATGACAAATGATGTCAGTCTTAACTTCACAAATATTATTAAAATTGAAATATTACAACAAAAATACACAGATCATACAGATGAAAATATGAATGTCTCTGAGATAACCACTGAAACGCCCAGTTCACCAAAGATGAAAGAAAATAAGGACTTATGGATGACCACTGAAACTCTCAGTTCACCCAAGATGAAAGGCAGTAGTGAACTAAATGTTAAAAATTGATTTTAAATGATTTTAATTTACATAGCAAACACAGAACAGGGAGTTACCACCCAATAAAACAACTCTTTGAATACATTGTTATGTATAATCCACAAGTTTTTACATGTTTCAAATTAAGTAATACGTACGTTTCATCTCTGAAGGCAAGGCCAAAATATTCCCTCTCTTTCAAACCAAAATGAGAAGCTACCAAATCCAACAACTCAAATGCAAGCAACTTGGGCTAAAAGAAGAACATATATTTTTCTCTTCTAAATACTCAGAGACATCACATCACAACAATAAGCAGAATTGCAAGGCACAAAAGACTTTTTAAAAACACCAAATTATAAGTACATTTATATAGAAAATACAGGCTCAGCAAATTAGGCAACTTGATAAGAAAGTGTGAAGAAGAGATGAGCCGTTAATTTCAAACATAACATGAAAAAAGAATTTGGGCAGGCTATAAAATCTCTGGAGTACAGTGCATACAAGAGTATAATGGGCACAGCTTTCTGGGGTACAGATCAAAAGGTAAAATCAATTTTCATGAATAAAATTATGCCTATTCATTGCTGACAGAACTGTGAATGTTGCAAATGTAAATATATTTACATTTGTAAAATTCACAGTTCTCACAGTTCAAAATAGTTCCTGAGCCTGTGTTTACTGTAATAAATAATAATCTTCATTGGTCTCTCTCTCCCCCTCCCCCTCCCTCCCTCTCTCTCACAGCAGACACTTTATACCAACAATAGATTAAGTTGTCAACAAAGTCACTAATGCCGTTCACATCTTTGCCCCTCTCAGCCTCCGCCCCTCTCCTTACAAATTGTCTCTCTCCTTTTCTCTCCATCTCCCTATATCCTTCAATAATTCCACATGCTTTGCTGTTCAAATGATATGCTAAAAACTAAGGAAAGTGCCAATAAAAGTAAGTCTTTGTGGAAAATGAGGAAACATTTATATAATTTTGGTATTATATGAGTATAATACACAACCCTAACTTTATGGGAAATTCTGAGTTCAAAAATGTGCACACTATACTCAAGATTTTATGGTAAGAAAGGTAAAAACCTGTATCAGAATTTCAAGGGTCGCATCGTCCAGGAGAATAATCTGGGCCTTACGACCCTCACTCATCTACAACAACAAAATTTCAGACATTGCTCAAGACCAACTCACCATAAAAACAAAATAAATGAAAAACCTAAGGGACATTTGAATGTCAAAAGACCACAGCAACAGTCAAATGAATCTCGTCAATCCATCAAAGAGACCACACATTGGCACACTACCATAGATGTGCAAGACCAATGTCTAGAAGTGTGCATGTGTGTGTGTTTGTGTGTGTGTGTGTTTGTGTGTAGGACTAAGTTAAACAAATTCTGACATCTGGCAAAAACTGGCCTAAAATGTCAGTCTGTGCCTGTTGGGTTCAAATCATTTTGAAAATGGGTTTGCAGGATAGTCTAGTAACTAGGTGACAGTTGAATGCTGTGCACACAAAAGCACGAGAGATCTGTTGTCCACAAATCACAAGCAATACTACTCTGATAAAAATCACATGAACACATCAAATTTCTTTTTGCCAGGGCACATTATAACTATCCAAAAAACACAGTAAATGGCACACTGCAGCCAATATGCAAACATTTCATTTTTAAAAGATGCATCGTAATTAGTACTATAATTAGTCTGCACTAGTATACAGGTTGAGGGAAGCACTGTGCTACAGTATTTTACTTGAGTCAATTGCCAAAACTTAAAAAGCTTCTTCACAGCTTCAAAGATATCTTGTACTGCTATACAAAAATTAAAACAAAACACAATTCCTTGTTTTTAAGTGTACAAGGATACTGATATATATGAAACTGAAAGGTGTAGCAGTTTTTTAAACACTGTGACAGCTAAAACAGTGTCAGATGGTTCTCTTTTAACAGTGGCATATGGAGACAACAGCCCCTCAGCAGCAGCAGCATCTACCCACCCTAAGGGCCAGCTCTCATCCAATTAACTCTAGAAATAATACATCTCCATTGATTGTGTTTTGTGCACAGATTTGATTGATAAAAACCTCAGCATAAAGCACCCTGTGGATCCACACAAAATAAAGACCTTACTGAATAGCATATATCAAAAGTGTTACATGTGACAGACTATTTGTGGCTCTTTATTCATTCATTTAAAAGATAAAAGGTCACATCGGTGACCTACAGCCAGTTCAGCTCCCAGCAAATTCCAACCTGATTAGAGGTCACAACCATTTTCACAGATACACAGGCTTCACACAACTTTTTGCTTCCGTCCTAGAAGTTCTGGAGTCAGAAAATAACACTTTGGCCATTTGGCTAAGGCTAAAAAACCTGACAGTTGATTCACTTTGTTATAAGCACTGGACTCAAGCACCTACAGTGAAGTATGCGAAACCATAGCATCCCTACAGGACGGTTAAAACAAAATGAATAGTCGAAGGATGAAACATGTACAATAGAACTTTGTTACGAGTACTTAGCAGGGCTGTAAAATTTGGTATATTATATCCAAAACCATCCAATACATTAATAAAATATTATAAAAATGATGCCCTGTTTGACATTGGTCAAACAGAGTATCAATTTTAAGAGATTTTTCTGGTCTATAAAACCTGTGGTACAACAATCCAGCTATCTTAAGACCCCTCTTATCTCTCTATCGACTTTGTAGACATTTGACAGAGAATAGATTTCTGGTAGACTTCGTATTGAGTCGTTTGACTTAGATCACCATTTTTCGTTACATTTTGAACGCTCTAGTATAAAACTGGGCAGAATATATTGACTATTCTAGTACGGTTTGATGCAATGAAGATGGGGACACAAGAAAATGTGGATAAAATACGTTTAATACTCTTCTGAATTTTTTGCATATCTATAGCCTTCTGTACATCAATCGTAGAATAGTATCATTAATGAAAAAATACAGTATTGATGTTCTTGGTTGTGATTGCAATGTTTTAACAAGCCTTAAACTTTGTTTTGCTTTGAAATCCACATGTGTTCACAATTTCTGAGCAGTACTGCACTTCTTTAAAATAATAATATATAAAAGTCCCTGGATCAAATGCCAGGGCAGGTCAAACAAAAATTAGGGCTAATTGACAAAGCAGTTAACCACTTTTCACATGTCACCAAAGGTTCAATTTTTAAGGGGCATATAGGACCACTTTAACCCAGGAAATAACAGTCTAGGCGGATCCAACACATTGATACATTTCACAGCTCATCAACAGTTATTGCTGCCTCTGTCTGTTCTATCACAACATCCTGGTTCAACATAACACTCAATCCTCAATTAGTTTTCTCTCACTCTTACCCCCACCCCGTTCTGAGGATGATAAGCTCTAAACCCGGGCCTAATACATACTACTGGCAATTACCATGTTTAATGTAATACCATGGGACAACGGATTTCAAGTCAGACCAGCAAACTGAGAATGAGTAATAGTCATTAATACAGTAGTCATTGTCTCCAGGTTAATTAAGAGCATCCAAAGATACACAAAAGTAATTATCTAGCATGTTCTCATGGGGATCAGGTTACCTATTAAGAAATTTCAGAGAAAACAATGCTTCAGAAGATTTATCCAATTACCCAAGTCCAGGAATGGCCAGAGTTATAATTATTTGGGCAGTTGCTTTAACAAAATTCTGTGGCAACAAACTCCTCAAATAGACTTTAAATCAAAGACTGCATGCCATCCATCGACTCTGAACTACAGTGTACTTCAAAAATAATTCTCAACAGTTGTCAACTTTCAGCTAGAGATCAGAGAAAAACCAGATCAGAATCCAAACTGCTTCACTAACCAAACTGAAAACCATACATTTCTGAAAATTTAGAAAGCCTCAAAGAGTGGATTACACCTTTGCCTGTTGCAAAGAAAGCAATTAAAGTTAAGCACTTTGACCTTGATTGGTCAGTGGCTGGGTGACCTCAGATGATGGCTCTGGTGCAGTCTGCCTATATAACCTACAGTAGAACTTTGATATAGCGGACTCGGTTGTAACATATACAGGGTGGTGCAAAAAACCGGACTAGTCACATTTGGGTTTACATTTAATATAGCCCAGTTTTTTGTGCCACCCTGTACTCAGTTATAAAGTATCTAAGATATAATGTACTAAATTTTACAGACCCACTAAGTACACTATACTAAAGTTCTACTGTAATATTACTGTATATTACACTGAAGGATGTTAAACAGAATATTTCCATTATTCAAAAAATACTGCCTTTTAAATTTTTCATTCTTTTACAAAATTCAAAGCCCAATTTTCCCTAACAATTCCAATAAATATGCCACAGTTTTTTTCTAGGGTGTTCATGGCTATCTAATTGTAGAAACTGCAGAAAAATTATTATGACAGAATATAAGATCCAACTTGAAAATCTGAATCTTTGCATTGGTGATGCAGTCAGAGGGTAAATCAAGACAAGATGGCACAAAATTACAAAAATTACCAAGTACAGACAGCCAGTAAACATAGCCGTAAAAATTCATTACAGTCTAAAGTTCTGGCATGAATTAGAGCAGCCCTGGAAGAGAATCTCAGGAGACTTTCTACTCTGACCTTGGATCAAACTGAGCGACTGGGTTGCAAAAGAGCAGGAGAAAAACCTCGAAACCAGTAAAAAAACCTCCCCTTACAAAGACAATAATTATTATAGGAAGAATTATATAAATCATTGAGAAGATGGTGAATAAAAGCAAGTGACAAGACAAATACAGGGTGGTGCAAAAAAACCGGACTAGTCACATTAGGTTTGACATTTAATATAGTCCCATTTTTTGTGCCACCCTGTAGATAGTTTATGTGGTTAAACATTCAAATCATGAAAAAGTTTTCTTGATTCACGTAGAAATGCATTGACAATTCAAAATACATAAAACAGAACTAAAAGATTTAACTGATGATTAACCTGATTTCATTCAACATCCCCCCATCACCCTCCCCCCAGCACCACCACCACCTGCAGAACTAAACCAATCATGGGCTGAATCATATCTATAGCCTACTGAGAGACAATGCAACACAAGAAGAATATCACTCTCTTTCAGATACATGATGAATCTCCAAGAGAAAATCATAATAATGTAAATCAAATTGACTACTGGTACTGCGTGTGTCAAAATGAAAGAATATTCAAGTACAGTACAATGGTACAGGCAATCTGCAGTAAAGGTTATTGATATTTTTCAAGCTAAACAACAACACTAAACAACTAAACAACAATACATACTCACTTCACTATAGAAATAATAGTAACATTAGGAATAATAATAGCAATAATACCTAATAGTAGTAGTAGTAGTAGTAGTAGTAATAATGATCTTTTATAGCAGCAGTTGTAGATAGTATGGATTGATGGTACTTTAAAAATCCATGGACATAAAGTCAGGACAGTACCAGAGGCATTCAGTTAGGCAGGGACTTCTATATATATAAGCATAGAAGTGCCTGAGTTAGGGTGGGAAAGACTGAGAAAGACTACAGCTGTATGTAGTAAATGCCAAGCATAGGAACAGATGCCTCATCAAAGCCAATCCTGCCTACAATTTAACAGCTCATTAGCCAAACAGCCTGCTGTTGACTTTGCCTTTATCATGCTTTACAAATGCACACACGCACACACACACACACACAACTCATCTCACTTATCAGCAAACAACAAATTGGAGTCCAATTATTGACAGCATTACACAGGCAAATGGGACATCACAGTTAGGCTAAAACAAAGCATATCCTAATATTGATGAGCAAACTCATTAAGTACTAAAACAATGAGCAACAAGAGTTTTTCAGTTAGGTCATAAATTCAACTTCATTATTATTATTATTATTATTATTATTACTTATTATTATTACTTATTATTATTATTATTATTATTATTATTATTATTATTCAGGTCATAAACTCAACTTTCTTATTATTATTATTATTATTACTACTACTACTACTACTACTACTACTACTATCGTCATCATCACTATCAAAACAATGAACAACAAGAGTTTTTCAGTCAGGTCATAAATTCAACCTTATTATTATTATTATTATTACTACTACTACTACTACTACTACTACTACTACTACTACTACTACTACTACTACTACTACTATTGTCATCATCATTATCAAAACAATGGACAACAAGAAGTTTTTCAGTCAGGTTATAAATTCAACTTTATTATTATTATTTTTTTATTATTATTATTACACTGACGATTTTTTGTGTGCCATATTACAAAACGTCAGGAGCAAGGGCATATTAAACAAGGAACTATTGATACGGTCTTTGTCATCTAACAACATACAGAAAAGAATTTCTGCTTTGATGACCCAAGCAATTCAATTCACCACAACTAACAATGTCTTAAAAGTAAGAAGCCATACCAGAAAACAAGATTGTTTTGACCAGTTATATTCTAGAATTAATCTATAACATTCACCCACAAATAGAGTGGCCTCAAACTCCAAACCAATTACCGGTACTGGCTGTGCATTCAATTATGCACTAGAGATTATTGCCAGAGTCACAGCATACACCAAGTTAATATATTAACAAAAGCATCTATTTAATAATAATACAAAATTATGACTGATTATGAATATCATTATATTTAGGTTTTAACTGGTTCAACAAGATCAAGTCTCTGCCAAAACAACTGCCAATCTTCTAGTTCCTAATAATTCAGTCTTCACAACCCACACCCAGCTTAAATTTTGCCAGTACAAGGCCACAGAGTCAAGATGAAATTTCAGAATCAAATGGTATTTAAACCACTCAGCGATACAACACTGACTGTGAAAGGTCACTTTCTCATCACTACCAGCATTAAAGACTGAAACAAATTTCTTTTAAAGGACAGGCAAAGAATACTAGATGAGCACCTTCAAACCTAAACTTCCATCTAAGATACTAAGACTACTACAGGTCTAAACAGATATGGACCAAATGAAATATGTAAACATATCTGTATTATTATTATTATAAAAACATTTAATGACAGTAATAAGCAGTCATTTGTAAGACCACTCCCTTGAGGGCCAGTGAATGAATAGTCTAAGTACAACTAATGACATAAAAGTGCTCATAGCATAACTGAGCCAATGTAATACAGTGGATCCCACTTAATCACATACCACTTAATTGCATAACCCGCATAATCGCATAACAACATAAAAACCCGAATCAGTGTTTTGTGCGTACAATTAATTATCAGACGTCCCGGTTATTTGCATAGCCCAGTTAATCGCATAAGCAAGGCTTGCACGGCACCTATGCAATTAAGCGGGTTTCACTGTAACATCCTACAATAAAGCACAATAATTTCTGGTCCACCCTTTCTCTACAAAAGCGAAAAATGTCAACTGCTGAAACATCAAAATCACAAAACTAAAGAATAGCCAGAAATATTCACGCAATGAAAACACTCTGAAAAGACGGATAACACATGTACCGGTATACACTGGGAAATGTTTGTATCAACATACCTTCGAAAAACCGTATCGATGTCTTATTATTCCACTGTTTTTTCCACCTGCAGTCCTAACTTCGATATCTCCCAAGCTCTGCTGCCGACGATATACAACGGTGTTTGACCTTGGCAGGGTAGAGACAATGGACTGCAGGACGACATCATCCTCACTGCACTTAATGCGTCCTTTGGCGCTCAGGTCTCTGTCATCTAACAGTTCTTTCAGTACGTTGCAGCCACTGAGCGTATTCCGCCGACCGAACTCTTTGTCCTTCTTCCTGAATCGAAACAAGCCCTTACGATACTTCGCTGCCTCGGCGACATCGAATCCGCCGAAACTCGGAGCGGCCGCGGAAAGAACGTACGGATTCGACGGCGACTTTCGCGGCATGGTCGCCACGGCGTCCGAGAATGACAAGCTCGACAGCTTCAGGCGCGACATGACTCTCCTCTCTCCCGGGCGCTGTGCTGTCAGATCACACCTGGCCGCACTGCCATGCACAGTCACGGGGTCTGACCAAAACTCGAAAATAGAGCGGACGATGAAACCGAAGTATAAAGCAAAACGACCAACCTGGATTACTCAACTCAAATCCATCACTTGCACCAGGAAAAATCATCAGTAGTTTGTCTTTGCAGTTTCAAATCAACGAAATTCATTATACCGATAACCAGCACATGTTTCTGCTGAAAGAAATGTACACCATAAGAATTTCCCCGTTCCCTCATAATACTGTCGGTTGGTATGATGGACAGACTGACGGATTTAAAATCTGAGAAAACAGAACTAGTCTTTCTGCAGAAGAACTTGAAACGCAGCTGCAAGTCATAAGGCAATTAAGTTATTAAGAGCTTCAATTGGTAACACAGGGCTGAGGAAAAGACCAGCTTCAGCAGAAACACAGGCTCTATGGCCGCTGCAGTCCACTCTCTGCTCTATCCGGGATTTTTATATCCTGTTTGAATAAAATGGTCCCCGAGGCCACGCGGGAAAATATCCCATCATAATTTATCTCTCTCTCTCTCTCTCTCTCTCTCTCTCTCTCTCTCTCTCTCTCTCTCTCTCTCTCTCTCTCTCCCCTGATAATTGCCCCTTTTGCCGACGACAGCTGGTTTCTCAAAACACAGATGCTTGGAGCCAGCAACACGTCAGGCCGCCGGTGACCCAGTTATAGCCCTCATTTCAGCAGCTTCCCATTGGCCAATCGCACAAGCACGGAGCCAATCAAATTCAGGCATAGAGGGGAGGTAGTGGGGGTCGCTTCTGAAACCACACTGAATCAGCGGCCAGAGCCCCAATATATTTCCTTATCAGCGAATCCCGTGAAGGGTTCTTGACACAAGTGCCCAGAGAGATGACTACACTCATTAGGATTATCATACAGGAAAATGGAGAACAAAGCAGAATTGACAAAGCAATCACTCCACCCTCGAAAACAAAGAACTTCAAACGGTAATAAATGTAGAAACTGCTTTCAAAGAAAGCTGTCAAGTTGTAGTATTATTTCACAAGACAAGTGTCCACGCCTACTTGATTCTCAAGGCTGCTAATGAAGATGCAACCAATATCTCCATATGGTCCAATACCATCCACAAGTCTTTTAAACAGGCCCTCAGAAACCGAACTTCTGGTCTGACCTGCTTCCAATCTGGCTTTGTTTTGGTATTACAAATGTTAGCAGTGCTATCAAAGTTGATTGATTGATTGATTATTAATTGATTGATCGTAATTCAAAATACAACAGCAGTGCTTAATTGCTGGTAAACAAAATCCTCTTGCTTTAATTTTCGGGAAAATACAATCAAAATATAAGAAGCTTAAGAAAAATTATCCACTTTCAACTGCCTTATCTTTTCACAATGCAGTCACATTCAATTTTCTTTATAAGCCTGTTATGACAAAAAAAATCCTGAATCTTTCTGGCATTTGGACAAAAAGTATAAAAATAGCATATCAGCCTTATACAATGTGCATAATACACAACCACATACAGCCCATCAGGCTGATAACATAGCTCATACATGCATTGTCAACCAATCATTCCAGTCCAAACATTATATTTTTTGGGTCCAATCCAGGCACTAGCCTACTTCATGGACAAGTTTAATTCAAAAGGTCAGGTCAGACAGGTCAGACTGCCACTCTATTAGTGAAAAAGCTAGGGCAAACAGATGGACATGTTATGCACACAGTGGCAAGCACACATATAATAAGTAATCAATACAACAATGTTGATAAAATCAATAGATGCTTCTTGACCCAAAAAAACTTGGGTTTTCCACTCATTTAAATACTTCAACAGTGAATATCAGGCTAGTAAAAGAAATGACTTCATGAGTAGTTACACTGATACTTCAATCCAGTAACAGGAAAGATTGCCACTACTTTTCATCACTGCAATCAATCTTCTTAAGCACATCTTGCCACAAAAATTTGGAATTTGAAAGATCAGGCAAAGCACTTGGGACAAGACCACCTCTGGCACCACATCTGCAATTTTATAACCTGTGCATCAGCACCAATATTTGATTTTCTGTGTGGGTTTAACCCCAATGGCCAAGGCCAAACCCCAGTTGATGCAAAAATTCTGGCCGCTACCTGTCTGACCTCAACTGCCTTTTTAAAAATGTTGACCACTTCTTCACACAATCTGGATTCACTGCCTCTACGCATAAATTTGTGCATAACCAACATCCAAGCATAACTTTCGCTCATGCACTAAATTTTCTCAGAAGAAGTGCAACATACAACAGATAATTCAATTACAGTTGCATTATAAAACAAAACCACTACAAAATAACTAAAATGATCCAGGTTTCTTCTCTCCATAGGCATATTCTGTTCACTATTTCAAAATACAAGCTCCATATAAGGAATGAAATGCAAGTGGAAATATACAACATCCTCTGAGACCCGCGGCCAAAGCATCTCACTCAGCTTAATGACTCAGTTCACAGATGCTAATCTAAAGAGAAGCCAGATTCAGTCTGTGGCCTGGGACTAATCATGGCCAATGCACCCTCACTGACTTCCAAGGCAAAGTCTGCTTTCCGTTTAATGAGCCGTTGGGCTGCAGATGGTTTAGAAGTCCAGATCACCCCCAGACCCAACCCTACCACTCCTAAAAGTTCAGTCAATTCTGATGTCTCACACTCACACATGCCTGTTTTCTCACAGAAATGCCTTCTGTCTCTAGCCTTTAGTGCAACTTCACTACATTTAGTAAATAAATGTGTCATAAAGCAATCTACTACACTTGGTGTCATTGATGGTTAACTGCAAAGAGGACAGCAAGGTTTCAATCATGTGTGCTCTCTTCCTGTCCTGAAAAAGACTACAAGTGTATGTTTCTAATGACCACACAATGCTCTTACTACAGTGTTTTCCACAAGATCTAAATACGCTGAAATCAAACATGATCCACTTTTTCGCTTGTACTGGAATTGTTATGAAACAAGAAACTATTTGAATTTTTGAATTGAGGAAGTGCATCTGCAGATAGAAAGTAAAAGTAGTTTCACTATCAAAAGGACACACATTCATATTATTCTAGGCAAAACCAATCATACAGTATAACAAAACAAGAAAATATCTGTTTGCCTTCTGGCCAACAGGAAAAGTAAATTTTAAAAGCTCTAATTATAGACATCTGTGTGTGCACATGTATGTATGCATGTATATATATATATATGCATATATATATATATATGAATGTTGTGTGACAGTAGTGACATAATTATATATATATATATATATATATATATATATATATATATATATATATATATATATATATATATATATATATATATATATATATAAGCAGAGACTGGCATCAAACTAGTGAAAATACCAATAATAACTGGCAATGGGGTGGTATCCTGATGATGGCAAGGGTGGGGTAGATGACTACAGGCTTAATTTAATACTTAGCTGCATTACAGCTTTTAATCACTCAGTAATAAATCACAATACTGTGATTTATTTATTTATTTATTTACTGTGAGCTCAAGACTTATTTAACAGTCTTGAGCTCACATTCGAACTCAAATATTACTCAAAATGTCTGAGGCTGGGGCAGGGCCCCAGTCCACACTGGGGAGCTCACAAGATGCTCCCCTAAGCCCCCTACTCAAAACAGAAAATGTCACTCTGTAGAAGCCTTGGCGCCCCCACTATTCCATAACTATGGCAATGCCAGTGATGAAAATCGCAAATGCTAAGCACAAATAAGCTGTACACTTTTCAATTCAACGTTCCTCATCTGTCTAAATTTCTAAAACCTCAAAGACAACTTGGAAATGCAGTACCTAAATACAATTCCTTGGCAATTCCTACAACCGTGACCTATAAAATATAAAATTAAACTTAACAACTTTTCACCACCAGATAATTTGTCCACTGTACCTTAATATTCCAATAAAGTGAAAACCAGACGGATCTAAAGCTTTCTAACTGAGCATAATAATTATGTCACTATTGTCACACAACATTCAGTCACAAAGCTTTAATTGACAGGTAGTTTCACAACAAAACAGATGCGCAGCGTTACAAGACCTATGCAGAAATCAAAGAAGAAGTACAAAAGAATAAGCAAGACGCAGAGAGGAATGGAAACAATGGAGCCCTGAACCTGTCCCAGGACAGAGAACATGATAATGATGAATTTCACAACTCCACCTCAATTTTCTCCAACATGCATAAGTCAAAATCTACGCCATTTTGTGTGACTAATCAAATTTGACAATTGAGACACTTGGACAAATCCTAAAATTAATTATAACGAATGAAAAATTACATAATCCAAGTAAAAATTGCACACAATCGTGTACGATCTGAATAGGTTCAATGCTAGGCAAATATATGATATATGCTTTATTCAAAATACACACACTGGCAAAATATGACCTAAGCAGTAAGTCATATGCTGGCAAATTAGCAAGAGGCAATAAAAATGTTGAAGTTTTCGATCTAAAATCAAATATTTCACTTTAAATCAGTAACAAGTCAAGTCGTAATGCACGTCCAATTTACTTTACGGTAATTACTTTAATGATAGCAAATGAGAATTCAGTTAATCCGAGAACTATGGTGAAAATAATAGCGCAACATCATTAACTTCAGTAGTATGATGGCAAAACATGAGCATATACTCAAATTTCAAATAGTCCTTAGTTCTGCACACATTAAATCATTTATAAAGCTTGATAAAACATAATGGTAATCATGAGCGATCGTTACTCCAGTCAAGTATAAATCCGCAGTCTGACCGAAGTACCAGTGTATTATCAGTCCGCCCATCGTAGCACGTATACTAGCATAGAAACACCATACAAAACGTTGGGGAACTATGTTGGGAACTACATTGTTGGATTACTTTCGGATTACTGGAGTCGCGACCGTTCATGATTACCAACATAATAATCACCACACAAAACTTTAATAAATACAATAAATAATATAATTTTCTTTTAAAATGCACGCATAACGAAATAAAATATCAGACCTTTTATGTTTTTCCGATCACTTTATCAAAGTTCGTCCATCTTGTTAACCTTTCCTCCCGAAATTCTTTATATTTGTATAGCGCCATTTTTTGTTCCACATATGTCATTAGCAATTTTTCTACATAAGCCAAAATTTGACTCTCTGATTAAAGAATGTTTGATTTCCGATTTTGACAAGATCTGGACTTACTTAATAAGTACTAAGTGCTCTCATTTGACTAGCAAGTCTCAAGACAGAAAACACGATGGCGGTGGTGATACTGTATGCTTTAGTACATAATGATATATAAGGATTATGTTTTAGTATAAGCTGGCTATCAATTGCACTAATAAATCAGGTTCAGTTACCATGTCAATATTAAGTACTAGTTCACATGCATAGGCGATCCTATGTGGCGGTTGTGTTGTTGTGCAAGAATATAATGTCAATAACGTTGGTCACTGTTCTACACTGATCGACAGTGATAGTAGCGTGCATTAAAAGACGATGGGCGTCTGTTCTAAGCAGCCTTGCCTTCATTGCGCTTCTATGTAGGCCCTACATGTTTTACGAATTTAAGACAATAATAATTAATTTCATAAGGTGCTACAAAATCTAATGAAACACTATATTTTCTTTACTGGTGGCACCTGGTGACTGATATTGATTAGGTCTTCAATTGTCAAGGGAAGTGTTTGTAAGTTTAAATGAAGTTTATTTGTTAATTATCTCTAATATGATTTGCTTACTTTGATCGAGAATATATTTAGGAGACTTTGCACAAATTTATCAGTTGCTTCTGCTTGCAATATAACTCAAATGAGCATCGCATCGTAGACCTCCGTGCCGCCTTTGTGTTCCATATGTTTTGTTGTTGATCGTTCATAGCGCCGTGGTTCCCAAACTTCGGCCCTCTGGCCACTTGTAAGTGACTTGTGTGAAGTCGCCGGCACTCATAAAGTGGCTCTCCGCGAGGTCTCAATATTTGATGCAATGTATTTTTTTATTAATTTCAAATATGTATTGGCGTTCAAATAAATAAATATTGACTAAACGAAAGTTGCAATAATGCACGAACATGGATAGCATAAAATCAGACAATGATAAAACGTGAGGATGTTACAGTGAATTCAAAGCATATTGGATGCAGAAACTTATGTCTGTGCCTAGTCGTAGTCGTAAACCTTGTTACACTTATGACTTTGTGCCCAGACATGATTGTTAAAAAAAGTCAAAGTCCTCCTCGAGCCTCATGGGCTCATAGGACGGCGCTGATCTCCGTTGCTATAGCCCTCAGCCAGGCGTGCAATGCCACGAATACGGGGCTAGTGTATCGCGTAGCGTACCTGTTTGACTTATCGCAGGGATTTTTACCTCTGCTCCTCATTTTGCCACCACGAAAAAGGCAGAGTCGACCTTTAGGGCTCCTGCGGGACTCAAACCCACAACCTGCTGCTCCATTGTCCAACGTTGTTACCACTCTGCTAACTTCCCGTCCCTATATTATTATTAGTATGATAAAAACTATTTATTTTCTAAATGCTTTATTATAATTTATTGGTTGTTCTTATTAAATTTTTCAGATTTGACAATGGCCGGTCAAGATTATGATTATCTTATAAAATTTTTAGCCCTTGGTAAGCATATCTTTATTGGATGAATTTCTCTTAGTTGACATTAATTGTAATGCGCTTGCTAACATTGATTGATTAGGTGCAATATAAATAGCTCATTACATTACATTACATTAGTTGTTTTTCTGGGTTTAATGCATTTTCAAGTACACTGTGCAAGTACTTAATATTTGTTGAGTTGTGAGATTATATTAAGACCAATGAATGTTAGTGATATTTTGAGATCAGCTTTATGTTGTTTTTCATTTCTTAATGAATACTTTTATATGACTTCAGTTATTAACTGGAGTTTATTGGGTAAATGAAAGTATCATAAAAAATGGCCACCACTGCTCAGCAGCACAATAATGCAAATTATGATATATATATATATATATATATATATATATATATAATAATATATATATTATATATATATATATATACACACAGTTATACACAGACATAGATACACAATTAAGTAAAATAGTTATTTTATTATTTGTAATACATCCAGTCTTAACCCTTTGCCCAGTAAGGTTCGGCTTCATGACCTAATGGTTATACAGACCGCCATGGTCAAAGGGTTAACGTTTGCCAATTATTGTGTGGTTTCATTATTTTTTCAGGATTTGTTTGGTGTCAGCAGATCTTTATTGTTTGTCATTCACTGTTGATTGCTAACCACTGTGGCAGTTATTGCCACCTTCTTTCATCTAAATGGCAGGATATAGTGGGCAGTGCTGCTTGTAAAATTATTTAGAAATATATTTGCTCATGCCAGCCAAAGCTTTCAGTTAAATTCTTAAAGTGGAATCTATGTTTTTTTTCCCAGGTGATTCCGGGGTTGGCAAGACAACTTTATTGTACCAATACACCGACAGTCAGTTCAACAGCAAGTTCATTTCGACCGTTGGAATCGATTTCAGAGAAAAGCGAATCGTGGGTTGCATTTTGTTTCGTTTTTATCATTACTTAAACTTTTACTATAGATTGTTGATTTGAGAAAAGGACAGATTGAGAAACGAGAACATTTTGAGAAATGGAATTCAGGGAAACCGTCTCACTATGGGATATTGCTGTCTAAAAATAAGTATGCAAGTAAGTAAGAAAGTCAAATTTCCGTAGTGTGTGTTTTTAATACTTGTCTTGGTCCGTCAACTTATTCATGACCTGCTTACTAAGTTACTTACTATTCATAAGTGATGGTGGTCACATATATGGCTTTGAAGTGGAATTTTTAAGAAAAAGAAACGTTATTTTTTATTTTCCTTAAGTGTATGAAACTTTAAAATAAATTTGCCAAGTTATCTGACAGTGATTTTTGTCGTGTTAGTCAATGTTGTTAATTTTAAAGGTTGTTCTTTATTTGTGAAGATTCTTTTTCAGTATGATATTTTCATTCTCAGCTTAGAGATGCATTTTTGAAGCATGTTTTAAGTTAAACATTTTGTGAAAATTACTCATGTAGGTGCACAAGGTACCTGGACCAGATGGGACTCAAGGTCGAAGTCAGAGAATCTACCTTCAACTCTGGGACACTGCTGGACAGGAGAGGTAAGAGCAGTGAGCTTTTACTATTCTCGCGACTCGATTACCTTTACTGGCATCTGATTCTATTAGTTTGCTTAGGTAGAAATTTTAGAGAATTATTTCTGGAGGCTTTCAGTTTTCAAGATAATGGAATGTAATTGTTATTCATATCTGAATCTACGTACTGTATTAGCGTCTGCTTGTGTGAGCTTTAACAGATTATTTTGATAATTTATGTAATTGTTATTGATGTATATAATTGGTGAATGATGCCTTGTTGCCATGATGCCACGGTCTCCTCAGTGTGCCCCAAGATGGACCTCCTTTTCCCTGAAAAGTGGTTTCAAGTCAGTTGACCCCTCTATCATCTGGAATGCTCTTGATCCCAGTATACGCAACTTAGCAACTGCTGATTCTATGACCCTCTCTTTTGAAATGACTTAAAACTCATCTCTTTATCACTGTGCAGTGATCACAGTGGGAGCGCTTCTGAATGATTCTTCAGGAGAGGAAATGTTATACAAGTATTCTATTACATTACGTAATTCTATACGCTTCTGCCGATGTGATTGCGCTTAGGTACCGAAGCTTGACCACGGCATTTCTTCGTGATGCGATGGGCTTCCTGCTTCTGTTTGATTTGACCAATGAGCAGTCGTTTATTAATCTGCGTGATTGGATGACACAGCTTCAGACGCACGCGTATTGCGACAATCCCGACGTAGTGCTCTGTGCCAACAAGGCCGATCTGGAGCCACACGCTATAAAGGAGGACAGCATCAGAGAACTCAGTGAGAGATATGGGTGAGCTGGCTGGCTATGTTAGCCATCAACAATGGGTTGTTATCGGTGTCATCCAGTGGCTATTTTAGCCACCTATACATTGGGGGAGTTTAAATTTTTCTTGTCGGGGGAACAGACATTGGGGAGGTCATACTACTTGCCAAAATGTCGAAATTTGGGGGAAAATTTCAAACTTTGGGGGAAATCCCCCCAGAAAAGGTCTAGAATAAACACTGGTTGTCTTCTGCTATTTCTAGTTAACTGCTACTCAAGACTTTTCTTTCTGTATGGCTGTTTGAGTGGGATTTGACCATAAAGTGAATGTTTTCAAGTTTTCGAACTTTAGTCGGTCGATTGTGTGGCTCAGTACAGAGTTAGAAAAAGTGATTCGGATAAGAGTCTTGACAGAGAACATAGAAAACCTTTGTCTATGAGCTGTGAAAATTATGTAAATTAAGATTATCAGGATTATTTCATTTGCCGTTTTGCCTATCGTGGAACATGCGTCTATTTGTGTTAAATCAAATTACATTTTGGTCAAAATATTTCAAAACAGCTACAAGAAATTTTTCATCTCAGGCTTCTCTTATTCATAAAAATATACATATAAATATATACATGTATTTAAAAATATATATATCAACTAAAAATCTTTGTTGGCATAAGAACCTCACAGTTGTTTGTTGAATTTTTGTCTTCCTCTAAAGGTTGACGTACTTTGAAACAAGTGCAGCTACTGGTCTGAATGTAAGCAAGGCAATGGAATGCCTCTTGAACAAGGTCATGCTCCGTATTGAGACTACGGTTGACAGGACTGACATCCTTGGATTACGCGCCGGGCGTCACGGCGACAACCTGCGTCGTACAGACGAATCAAAGTGTTCTTGTTGATCGGCGCGCAAACGAAGAGAGGCTACTTGATTTATTTTAATGGTGCTGCTATATTTTCTGGCGTGTTTCTGTGGTTGTTTTATCTATCATTTAACTGGAATAGATTCTGTTTTATGACCAAATTCTTCATTGGATTTGTCTGATTTTCATCATATCCATGACATTCTGAAAATAGCTTTAATCTAAATACATCGATTTCTGTTGATTTTCTTTTAAAGACACTATATTGTTCACTGCACTGATTATCCATTTTGTTTTCCTCCATTTTAATAAGATGTAAGCCAACATTTTTCAATGTTTGTTTGAAATTATTAGTGAAAGTGAGCATCTTCTGCGTTTTCTTAAATCAAACTTCTGCTTTATTTTACTTGTGATATCGCCAATCTCTATCGTAATTAAAACGCGTCCTCCTTTGACAATTCACCTCAAGCCTAAGTACATGTTATGGACATTTTATAATGAATTCCCAGTTTACTGAAAGATGCAGTTATAATGTTAAGACAAGTTTTTTTTTTATCAAATAAGAAGCAGCGTTGTTCTTTTGACACAAATTTCTTATTGCAGAACAAAGATGTGTGTAATTTTTAGAGATATTGTATAAAGATTTGATATTTTTCTTCTATATTTTGTGATTCTGACATTGTGAGAATGCCATGTATTAGAACATTAGGTGTACTTTGCTTCTTGTTTTTGAGAGATATATTTTTCTAAACACTCGGTATATTAGTATATGCTTGATTATATATTATGCAATGTTGTGGCCAAGCTGGTGTCCAATGAGTGACTGTTACACTTTGAAGAGTGTTCTGACAATTATTAGATTATATATTTATTCTATATTTTTTCCACTGTTGTATTTTTGAAACTAATATATATTATTAATAACTAGTTGATATTGACTTGTAAATAATATTAGCTAATTTATGGTTATACTTGCATTGTGCATAGTTGATATGATTTTAACTGTATTTATGAAGAGTTCTTGAATATATATATATATATATATATATATATATATATATATATTTTTATAACTTTAGCATTTGAAATTTAATGGATTTTGGGAAATTGCTGAAAATTTTATGCTTTATCATCAATCTTTCTTTTAAGATGGCAGAAATGGAGCTCTGGTATTTTTCTGTAACCAGAAAGCATTTATTCATGACACATTTATTTTTACGTTTGTGTTTATATTGACTATTGTGCTCAGCTCTGTAAGTCTCATGCTTGTGTTAGCATTTAGAATCAAATTTGTAATTTGGTTTTCAACTGTATTGTTTAAGCTATTGAAATCATTATTATTTTGTACACTGTTTTACACCAGTTCCAAGATTCACGCTTGATCTATTGGCAACTTTTGAAATGTGACTTGAATCGTGGTTTGTTAATCTATTGCTATCGTGCGATTGATTCGTTGACATTTATGTCACTCATGTATACGTTTATTCGCACGTTTGATGCATGGCAGTGTGAACGGCAGATTTAAAGTCACAAGGCTGACCAATTTGAGAATCTGGTCAAAGTGTTCAGTCATTTTGATAATATTTTATTTAACCCTGTTGGCATTTACGTTGCATTTCATCTGAAAATGAAGGCAAAGCTAGATTGTCTACAACATAGGGACGTTGTTTTTGGTGATGTCATACGCAAGACGGAATTAAGAAATATGTTTAATATTGACGCTATAATTAGCTGCATAGATTTATTCACAAGTGGTGCAATTTAGGTCATGTTAAGCAAAACGGGTTCAAGCCAATTAGAAGAGCTCTATGGTTTTTGTTTATAGTTTGCAATATATGCCGTTCTTTGATTGTTTTTTAAAATGTTATACCTAGTTCTTCGCCATTTCAATTTCCTTTCCGTCGTGTGTAACTATTGGCCATTATCCCACTCTATTTGTAATTGGTATTATTTTTGTTTTTTTAGTGTTTATTCGTAATCCAAGTTTTCTGGCCTCTGTTATAAAGGCCGCTGTTAAGTCTACAATCCTTGGAAGACTTTCTGCTATTTATTAGAAGTGCATCGTCAGCGTCTTCTGCATCAGAATGTCGTGTTGATTTCTGGTCTTTTTTTTCACCGGGCGGTGACCATTTCTTTCCTGGTGTTTCACGTTGGCCGTAGTGCGTCCGACCCGGTCAACGCCCGCCCTCTAGGCATACCTACCGGTCCATGTTACACACTCTGACTCTCTCGGTCTTTTCCTAAATAATCTTAAGACTCACCTATTCACCATCGGTTATACGTAGTATTGTAAAACGCTCTTTTCTTTGGCCATTTTTGCCATGCTTATTGCGCTATATAAATACTGTCTAATTAATAATAATACCTGCATGTCACCCAGTGATGCATTAAATAATATTTTAGTTTGTTTGCAATTGCAATTGTTTAAATGTCAAACTCATGATAATATGCCTATAATGGTGTTTATCTGTCAAGTAGTCATGTAGTTAATGTCACTGAATGGCTCTGAGACAATGTCTCATTAATTTTCATCACTTTAAATGTTTGCATTGAACTGTGTGTCTCTGAGCTAAAAATAATTCATTGCCCACCCCCACCCCACCCCCAGCCAAGTCAATTACCCCTCCCCCAAGCCTGAAATGTGGATAAAACAACGCAGGCCTACATATGGATATTCAACTATTTACAACATGTCAACTTCTTGCAACCAGGTTTATATATTAAGCGTGCCAATTATTTTAGTGGGACTGCGTATTATTTGCATGAGTCTATAAATGCGTGTCGTTCGCAGTGTTTTTGTACGTTTTGAGATATACTTCTTATTCGAACTTTTGGAGCAGCTGTACTGCTACTGCGTGCCTCTTGAGCGGTGTTGATATGATGATGGGTGATTCGGTCTTCTGTGTGGAAATTGAAAGTCTGATTGTCTCGATAAAATAGTTTGTATTTTGCTAAAGATTAGCTTCTTTTTAAATGCTTCTTTTTATTTTATGTTTGCTTTTGCCTTATAAACATATTTTTTTCCTAATCGTTGATATTAAAGCGTCTAGTGCATGTTACTTGTTATATTTTGTACAACTATTTCCCCCCCTGCAGTTTTTGCTTCCATGGGTAATCGGGTGGATAGAAAACCAGTTTTGTACCCCCGCCTAGAA